>CP136062.1:215703248-215733521 GCA_032622095.1 Siphonodentalium dalli | reverse complement strand
CCTTTGCGATGATTATAATTGCAATAAAATATGTTTACACTAATGGGCCAAATTTTAGACTAATCCATTAAGCTTATTAGAAATGGGACCTCCATGCATCAACAAGTATGTGATACAGAAAATATCCATATCGCCTTATTTCATCTCAATGAGTCTACAAAATAATAACCAATACTACATTACCCAAATTAAAATGGGTGATTACTTCACATACAGCATGGTTATAATTATATTGATTGGAGCTTGGCGTATTCTTTTGAAGATGAACAATAAATTACAGATGGAACATCCGATTCTATTGTCCTCGTTATATTCAACAACCAACTGTTGCTCCGAAGTAATCAATATTAAAGCATTTTACTGCTGCATATGTGTACACAGCTGTCCCACACACATACTGTAGAACACAAAAACATCATACACATATCGCCCAGGGTTTCCACTAGTGGTTGGGGGTATGGGACGGCTATACACATATCGCCCACTGGGTTTCAAGTTTCAACTAGTGGTTGGGGTATGGGACCCCTATAGTATCGCCCAGGGTTTCCACTAGGGGTTGGGGGTATGGGACCCCTATAGTATTGCCCAGGGTTTCCACTAGGGGTTGGGGTATGGGACCCCTATAGTATCGCCCAGGGTTTCCACTAGGGGTTGGGGACCCCTATAGTATCGCCAAGGGTTTCCACTAGGGGTTGGGGGTATGGGACCCCTATAGTATCTCCCAAGGTTTCCACTAGGGGTTGGGGGTATGGGACCCCTATAGTATCACCCAGGGTTTCCACTAGGGGTTGGGAGTATCGCCCAGGGTTTCCACTAGTGGTTGGGGGTATGGGACCCCTATAATATCGCCCAGGGTTTACACTAGTGGTTGGGGGTGTGGGAACCCTAAAGCTGCTGTGGGAAGATCTCAGTCCATCAATCAATTGTAAATACAGTAATGCCCTAAATAATCGACTCTTTAACCACAGAAGAATTATGGGTAATTTTTCAGGATTTAGTCGTAAATATGGCTTGTTGCCATTCATCGGAAAGCTCTCAGTGAGATCTTTCTAATGAATGGCAACAAGCCATATTTACGACTAAATCCTGAAAAATGACCCATAATTCTTCTGTGGTTAAAGAGTCGATTATTTAGGGCATTACTATATTAGTAAATCAGCCCATAACTTAACCCTTTCATGATGGGAGCTGCGCTGGTGCAACATTAAATATCCTGTGCCAGTATAAAGGG
The DNA here is from genome assembly GCA_032622095.1 of Siphonodentalium dalli. NCBI lineage: Eukaryota > Metazoa > Mollusca > Scaphopoda > Gadilida > Siphonodentaliidae > Siphonodentalium > Siphonodentalium dalli. The sequence continues at coordinate 215,732,290 of CP136062.1, read as the reverse complement.
AGCCTAGCATATATAAGAGAATATACTGTGCTGGGTGGGGGGGGGGAAATATCCTGACCTGGACATCTTCCCCCCACCCCAAACCCTGACTCAAAAAACTTGTTCTCAGAAGAAGTTAATTTCTCGCTGTTTCATGACTATATAAAGCAAAACAAGCGATAAAACCATAAGGTTATTTTTTTTTCATGTAGGTGCTTGGGGGGGGGAGATATCCTGACCTGGACATCTTCGCCCCCCCACCCAAACCCTGACTCAAACAACTTGTTCTCAGAAGAAGTTAATTTCTCGCTGTTTCATGACTATATAAAGCAAAACGAGCGATAAAACCACAAGATTATTTTTTTGTCATGTAGTAGTCCAAGTCTTCTCGTACTAAAACCGGCTAAGATATTGGGATGGAGGTGCCGGTCTTTAGTCCGAGTTCCAGGCCCATGCATTCTTATGACACGACTTAAGCGTTTGTGACCCGCTCAAATAAAACCACAATTATATGAAATAAAATATCACAATTGCGACAATAAACGGATATTTTCCGCAGAAGACATGCTATTTGATCTGAAACCCACATCAGTTGTGAATTGAAAGCGGCAATTTAATGCGAAAAGAGACATTTACCGCAATGTTTACAAATTTTAAAAGTATGCAAACTCAGTTGACCTCGCGAACTGTGTTCGGCATTTTCCGTTGAAAATATTCCGTAGATTTTCGACTGACCACGCAAATTACAATGAATTCTCCATTGTAATCGTAATTATGTGTGTCAATAAATAAAAAATAAATAGATTAATTAAACATTGAAGATATAAATGTAATACATTAAATAAATTACGGGGAATTACAACCCTCTCAAAGTTTAAAACAGTGTAAACACAACGACCATTAGAATAAATAATATGGTGCTACATTTCCCACATTTGGTGGACTTCAGCGAAATTAAGATATATACTAAGCGAACAGAGCAATATACTGCTCTTGTTAAGCACACAAAAATCAAACAAAATTTGTATAAATTTTTAACCTTAAGTTTGAAAAGTCCCACTAAAACGGAAGAACTATATTTCGAAACTGTGTGATTCGGTTCTCCGATTATTTTATCAACACAAAAGTCAAAATGCACATGGATGAAAATCACACGCATGGCAAGTCAGACACAAGAGTTCTAATTTGCTCCAATTTTGACAAGTTGCTTGCGAAAATTGTCAACAAAACTACCTTTCTGATCCTCCATTATGTCATTAAGTTTTTAGTGCGGGAATTGTTCTCAAAGCACATTGGAAACTGGACTTTGCGGCGATCGGGTTTCGCTATTTTGTTCGGAAAACCCCGCGCTATATATAGAAACGGAAACTAGAATACTCAGAACAAACACCGGACAATGCCGAAGTTCTTCGGAACCTGAGTTCGGCTTTCAGTTAAGTAAACAAACAGAAAAAACAGCGATGTTGGTGACAATCAACCGGAATATTCTATGCGTAATTTAACATGAAAGTTAGATTATTATACACCATTATGACCATAAGATGTCTCTCTTTCCGATGTATATAGCATCATGTATTGATTCATTAGGTAAATCGAGTAAAATACACCACAGATTCCCGCCACAGATCGTGGGCGTAACTCGTGTGATAGGATTGGTATGCAAGCGGGCTTGGACTAAAAACAGCAAATCGCCATCCCAATATCTTAGCTGGTTTTAGTACAAGAAGACTTGGACTAGTCATGTAGGTGCTGGGTGGGGGGGGGGAGATATCCTGACCTGGAAATTTCCCCCCCCCCCACCCCAAACCCTGACTCATGAATATATAAAGCAAAATAAGCGATAAAACCATAAGATGATTTTTTTTAGTGATGAGCCGATAATCGGGAACGACAATCGGAATCGGCCGATTGTGGCCCATCGGATGACAATCGGTACTCGGGTTTGAACATCGGGATTTCCGATTGTCTAAATAATAAATGAGTGCTTGTTTTTCTTTAATAAACTGTTTTAAATATGACGATGTTTTGTTGAATAAATGACCAGTAAATATGGGGAAAGTGATACCAAACACAAACTTGATATACATACATGCCCTCTGCAATACCCCGGCCGTACCTGGGTCCATGTGTGAACAATATATTAGTGGGGGTCGCCGGGAAGCATGTGACACTTTGAGTTAGAGTGAGGCAGCGAGCATGACGCCGTGATTGCGCATAATAATTCGATTGATTTCTTTAGCATTGTGATGTACACAACGTACATGTCATGGGACTCATGTACGCCCATAGGTAACTTTATTGTTCGTCAACATGTAGACATTTTGATTTATGTATGTCAAACTATCAAAAATCAAAATGTATGCATACGCAGTACAACAAAGGTATCTATATAGTACATACAGCGTAACAGGTATAAACACTACTATAGAAACCGAAAGTGCATGTCACGTGACTTTAAATAGTTGAAGACAACACCTAATCACGGATAGCAGCTATCCTCTACCCATCCAGTCAGCCTCGTGTGACGTCACGTATATGTCACCACAAATGATTATTATGAAGACCACGCCGAAATTGAATCGTGTCTGTGAAATTGACATGAACATGGTGTAACTTGCAACTAGTTCAGTCGGCTCATTTCCTTTGACGTGATGTCTTTGAATTGGGATCAAAGAAAAATGCCGTTTGATGAATTGTTATCAAAAACGGACCATGGACATGTCGTCATGCACGTGGCTACATCAAACTTTCAAAAAAATTGTTGTGGAATAGCCTAGAATACATGGGTATGTTGCCTGTATTCGATCACTAGTCTGCCCATACCCACCTATCTACTTACCCAAACATATACTTATGTATACAGTGTACTGGCATATTACTACGTTTGTTGATAGCTTCTAATTCTAAGTATTATATAACACATATAACATATTCTGCTATACATTATTGAAATAATCGGAATCGGCAACTGAATCGGCCGATTGTGTTCTCAAATAATCGGCAATCGGCGCACGGCTCTATTTGACAATCGGCTCATCACTAATTTTTTTGTCATGTAGGTGCTGGGTGGGGGGGGGGGGGGGGGGGGGGTGTGGAATATCCAAGCCTGGACATTTGAAAGAAAAGAAGAAAAAAATTCTGGTCAATGAAAAGCCACAATCAAATGAGTGAAATTATTTTTTAGTCGTACATGGGGGGGGGGGGGAAATATCCAGGGTGGGGGGAAGATATCCAGGGGGGGGAGATATCCTGTTACACCAGTATATAAGACAATGCATAGGAACAGGGTTTTCGAAACATTTCAGGAAGCTCCAATCATGGAAGGGTTTTATAGCCCAAATTCTAAACATCTAAGGTACCGGTAATAAATTAAGATCAATTCAACGAATCACAATTCACTGTGTTTTGATTTTTGACAAACTGAAAGGTTTACACGATCAGTACAATTCGTGATAGGACTGTAACAACATACTTATTCTCAAGTTTAAGCCTCTCTAACAGTAATGTTCACATAACAATGGTTTCAATATGCAATCTCGTTATTGGAGAGTTATTAACCCTTTACCCAACAGAAGGGCCCTGTGCCAATGCATTCTCTTATATATGCAAGTCGACCATAGGTCGCCTCGCATATATAAGAGAATGCATTGGCTTAACACATTAAAAATTATAAAATTGTTCAAGAATGTAAGAAAAAATGGTAAAAAGTGTTAAAAAAAGATTTTATTTTAGGCCAATGCATTCTCTTATATATGCGAGGCGACCTATGATCGACTCGCATATATAAGAGAATGCATTGGCACAGGGTATAACTGTAACTATCACAATGTGGTCAAGGAGCCGGTTCCAATGATATCCATATTTGTATGGTTCTACTGAGACAGACCGAAGATATTTTAGGGCTGTTGAAGCTTTATTTGGCCGGTTTTGGCCGGTTTGTTGGGTAAAGGGTTAACCCTTCCATGACTGGAGTTTCCTGAAATTTTGTGAAAAACCCTGTGCCAATGCATTCTTTTATATATGCGTGTCTCCCATAGGGAGTCTCGCATATATAAAAGAATATAATGGCCTAACAATATTTACCTTGACCTTGTAAGCCATTGCATTCTCTTATATTCTCTCTATGGGAGATTCACATATATAAGAGGTTGCACTGGCACAGGATCTTTAATGGAAAATATTGGAAGCCAAGGTATTTTGAGCGAACGGAATGTAAACAGATGACAAACCGGAAGTCAAAGGTGACCTGGCACTATTTCCTGTTATACAACGAATGTATTGAACGGGTTTATTGAATGGAATAAGTGTAGGATCGTGTAATAAAAAATAAGAATCACTATATAAATCAGAAGCTCCCATAGTATGTGTACATATTTCTAAATCAGAAAGAAAATCTTCAACTATTAAAAGTCAAGTCCAATTAAAATTAACTTATTTTAACATACGAAAATCCTGATCATATAAGTTACAGTCACAAGCCTAGATATAGTGTGTCTGACATTTGCAGAATGAGGTCCCCAGAGGGTGGGCTAGAATCGCCAAATTAAAATTACCCTCTGGGGACCTCATGGTGCTTAGACCTCAACTTCTATGGGAGACATTTGATCAGATTAAATATCCCCAGGTGATGTTCACCCATTAGTCACCTTGATTTTGCATTTTTTTTTTTAATCTGCAAATTAGGGGAAATAGAAACTTTCCAGAATGGATAAAGTAACTAAAAACAGAATGAGGTCCACACAGGGTGAATTTGGTGATGCTAGCACACCGTGCAGGATAGCGTCACCAAATTCACCCTCTGGGGACCACATTCAGCAAATATCAGACATGCTGTCAGATGGTATATCTTTAACTATATATGAAAGTAAAGTCCAATTAAAATTACTTCATTTTAACATACGAAAATCCTGATCATAAGTGATAGATCAACATCTTTAACCTGAGTCTTATTATATTAAATAGATCAGTATTCATTCAAACATTTTTTCATCACAAGGACCCCTCAGATAATAATTGACATACAGTTGTAACCAGTCTTAGGCCATTATAAATAAATTGCTAGATTTACATCCCAACTTTTTCAGAAAAATGGGATAGGAGGGCAAATTTTATTATTTATATTTTATTCTTCCAAACATACATGTAAATGGTCATGGACAGTTCTAGATATTGAAGCAGTATCCTATCTTATATATTACAAGGTGATTTAGATTGTCCAATTTGATCAAAATAGACTAATTAATGGATCATTGAAATGTAATTTGATATTTAACCCTTTCATGACTGGATCTTCCTGAAAATTTGCGAAAAACCTGTGCCAATGCATTCTCTTATAAATGCGAGTCTCCCATAAAGAGCCTCTCATATATAAGAGAATACATTGGCCTAACAATATTTACCATGACCTTGTAAGCTAGTGTATTCTCTTATATATGGGAGGCTCCCTATGGGAGACTCTCATATTTTAGAGAATGCACTTGTACATTGTACATTATCATCAATGCTGCACCAGCTCAGCTCCCGAAAGGGTTAAGGCAAAAGAAAAAATAAAAGATATCCAAATAGAAACAAAATTGATGAGGGAAACAAATTAAGGGTCAAGAGAGGATATAAATCTATAATGTTTTTATAGTGGCCTTATTATATTAAAATAAATAAGTATTTATTCAAACACCATTTCATTCCAAGGATCTCACAGATAATCACACAGTACATGTCCCATACAATATATGTGCCCTCAAGAGCCTCTATTTAATACTAGTATTCAGTCCATATGATTATAGCTGATGCTCCATCGACGATGAGATTACACTCACAATGAAATATGTTACAATAATTACAATGTAGAATACCAATATATTATTATGTTTGCGTTTCTGATAACATGTGTATACATATAACAGAGTATCGCCATATGCTGATAATGTTCAATACTACACACGTGGCTCCCAGTGATTATATCAATGGGAAATCGGATACAGACACACACTGATTAACACTGGGACAGTGAAGAGTTCCTAACTCTATAAGGAAATACGATACCGTGAGTCAATAAAAGGAATTAACGTTGATGATTACGATACACAATTACGATGGACATGCTGGGATACTTAATAGGACGCAGGCTGTTTGTGAAGGAATGACCATATAAGGTTATATCAGTTATAGAGGTGATTGTAGGAAATGAATTTGGATCAATTTACAGCATAGACACATGATGTAGAATGGTCTCTCTCCTAATTTGGACGAGGAATAGAAATATACAGAAATTTTCTACATAATTAAGGTAAGAAATAATATCTCACAAAATAGAACCAGTACTATAAATGATTAGTATAAATTAAACATACACATACCAGTATTAGTATTTCCAGTAATGTTGGAATCCTGAGGAAAATCAGTAACTTTGTTCTTTCTAACACATTGAAAACCTTGTACTTATCACTAAACATCCCTACTTGCCCTACTGTAACGCAATATGGAGCTCGACTACCAAAAAAAACCTAACCAAAATCAGAAAACTACAGAATAATGCCTTCAAAATTATCTCAAACAATACAAGTGATATTTTGACTTATTTTAAACTAAACAGACTACTAATATTTGATGATATTGGTAACATGCAGCTCATTAGAATACTACATGATTATCATATGCATGCACTACCTGATTCATTATCAAAATTATTCACGCATATTGCAGATATCCATAGCTCTAATGCCCACGCAAAAACAAAACAGATATCCATAGCTCTAATGCCCTAGCAAAAACAAAAGGTAACCTTTATCATGAATTAAAAGGACTCAAAACTCAAAAATTGCAATCTACAACAAAGCCGGAGAATATGGAATAGCATCCCCACAGACTGCACACTACTCATTAAAATTATTAGCCCAGAATAACTCAAATACTTAAAAGATTACTTTAGAAGAAAGCAAGTATAATAAATTCAGCCGTATCAACGACCTTCTCAAATAATTTAAATTGGTAAGCGTAATCTAAACTCTCACATATCTCAACCTAAATGAGGTCCACTGCTTGTACAGCCACATCCTTAGACATTCACTTAAAACATATTAAATTGTTCTTGGCTTTAAATTAATATATATACAGTAATGCTCTAATTAATCGACTCCTTAACCACAGCAGAATTATGGGCAACTTTTCAGGATTTAGTCTCACAGAGAGCTTTCTGATGAATGGCAACGAGCCATATTTCCGACTAAATCCTGAAATTTACCCATAATTCTGCTGTGGTTAAGGAGTCGATTAATTAGAGCATTAATGTACTTTATGAGAATCCCCCCCCCCCCCCCCCCCCCCCCGACATATTATGCACACCATATATGTAATCTCTCGCATCTCCCCGTCAGCCCCAATTCTCTCCCTAATCCTTGCACCTACCTGCACTCAGTTTATATTCATTATTGTATTTATCATGCTATTATAGGGCTCTGGCCCATAAGCCATGCCTTCTACGTATACAGAGCCCCGTTGTTATTGTGTACAATATGCATACTTTGGATTACCAATAAAAATCACTTCAGTTCAGTTCATTTCAGTTCATACATATATTACATTTTGGAAAATAGTTATTTCAATTCTTATTTTCATGCAAAAAATAGTTAATAAAAGACTGCTTGGCCAGTGTCCCTTGAATCGGTGGTTCATTTTGGAGTGGGGGGGGACTTTGTAGAATTATATCATATGGATAAAATATGTGTGCATTGTCTCATAACCAAACCTGAGATAAGGTGCCTGTCATTTGCAGAATGTCTCAGGTCCCCACCCAGAGAGTGAATTTACTGATGCTACCCCACATAGCAGGCCAGCATCACTAAATTCACCCTCTGGGGACCTCAATCTGCTTAGGCCTCATCTTCTCTGTAACGTCTTTATTATCAAATTAACAAGCGATTTAGTTTCTATAGAAACTTCATCACAAATATTCTATTCTTTTTTTTAGTTTAGTTTCTCTATATAACAAAATTGGCAGACGACACATTGCATAATCGAGGTTCCCAATGGGTGCACATCACAATATTCACAAGTCTAGGTACACTGTATCACATAGCAGATGAGGTCATGCAGAATGAGGTCCCCAGAGGGTGAATTTGGTGATGCTATCCTGTTGTGTCACTAAATTCACCCACAGTGGACCTCATTCTGCAAATTTCAGGCACCATATACTCAGCCTGCTCATAGCTGAGCTGCATACAAACAAGCCTTGAAATAGTGTGTCTGTCATTTGCAGAATGAGGTTCCCAGAGGGTGAATTTAGTGATGCTACCACCGCATAGTGGGCTAGCATCACAAAATTCACCCTCTGGGAATCTCATTCTGCTGAGGTATAAGCAGAATGAGGTCCCCAGAGGGTGAATTTGGTGATGCTAGCCCACTATGCGGGGTAGCATCACTAAATTCACCCTCTGGGGACCTCATTCTGCAAATGACAGGCACACTATTTCAAGGCTTGCATACAAGTCACCAAGGACCATAACTGCGACTTAAAATAGGCACACCGAGCCTAAATTCGAACTTGACCTGTATTTTCACATGAGAAATCCATATATAAAATTTGAAAACAATCAGATAACTAACATTATAAAGTTATCATCCGGAAACCAAAATAATCGGCAAATTCTAAGTCGATAAGGACCATAACTCCGGCAAAAATTATTGGACTTAATCCAATTTCAAACTTGACCTGTATTTTCTTGTGGCTAATCCACAAAAAGGATCATAACTGTGGCAAAAATAGGTGGACCGAACCCCAATTTGAACTTGACCTGTATTTTCATGTGGGAAATTTGAAAACAATCAGATAACTAAGACTATAATCCGATAACCATCTGGAACAAAAGGACACCCCGACGGATGGACATCTCTACGAATGGTTTGATCTGGGACTTTTTTCTGGCTCTTGAAAGTTTTTAAAAGTCCTGCAAATTTAATGTATATCAGACAAAAGACCCAATACCCCATGGACATCTTTTGTCATGGACAATTTTGGACAGTACCTTATTGTTGTGAGACTTTCAAAAAGTCCTTTATGGACCTTTATGGACATAGAATGTGCTTTTTTATTTGTTTTTTTGGGCGTAATAACATTAGTTTTGGATCTTCAGTCACCTTGAAACTTGGTATTTTGTGGTTTAGTCCCAGAAGAGGCAGTTTGTACGAACACAATATGGAAGTCCCATAACTCTTGTTGAGGTCTCACAACTACCATTTCATTGCTCTGGATGGACCGACATATGGACAGACACACACTGCTGATTTCTACTGTCCCCTGAATTTGGATTTTCAGGGGGACAATAATATACCTAATCTTCAGTTTTATATGTGTCTGTGTACCGAGGGAAACAAATTGTTGGATGTATGTGCTATTCCTTTCTCCAATATTTATGTCATTTACCAATTTGGTGTGAAAACACAAATATATTGACTCCTCTGCTATCACCCGATCCTCCGCTAACAGCGGCTCCAGTTCCCAGGGGGGGGGGTGTAGCAGGAGCCAAAATATGTGTTTTCACACCCAAATTGGTTAACCCTTTACCCAACAAACCGGCCAAAACCGGCCAAATAAAGCTTCAACAGCCTAAAATATCTTCGGTCTGTCTCAATAGAACCATACAAATATGGATATCATTGGAACCGGCTCCTTGACCACATTGTGATAGTTACAGTTATGCCCTGTGCCAATGCATTCTCTTATATATGCGAGTCGACCATAGGTCGCCTCGCATATATAAGAGAATGCATTGGCCTAAAAAAAATCTTTTTTAACACTTTTTACCATTTTTTCTTACATTCTTTAACAATTTTATAATGTTTAATGTGTTAAGCCAATGCATTCTCTTATATATGCGAGGCGACCTATGGTCGACTCGCATATATAAGAGAATGCATTGGCACAGGGCCCTTCTGTTGGGTAAAGGGTTAAACAATATAAATAATGAAGAAAGGAATAGCCCAAACATCCCACAATGTGTTTCCCTCGGTACACAGATCATCCATTGTGATATTACCAGCTTCAGTGTAATGCTGGTACATATAATATTCAGTGCAATGCTGGTACATATAATATTCAGTGCAATGCTGGTACATATAATATTCAGTGCAATGCTGGTACATATAATATTCAGTGCAATGCTGGTACATATAATATTCAGTGCAATGCTGGTACATATAATATTCAGTGCAATGCTGGTACATATAATATTCAGTGCAATGCTGGTACATATAATATTCAGTGCAATGCTGGTACATATAATATTCAGTGCAATGCTGGTACATATAATATTCAGTGCAATGCTGGTACATATAATATTCAGTGCAATGCTGGTACATATAATATTCAGTGCAATGCTGGTACATATAATATTCAGTGCAATGCTGGTACATATAATATTCAGTGCAATGCTGGTACATATAATATTCAAATTACGTTATTTTTGTAACACAAAACTGCCAGTTTTCACACATTTTCTGTAATCCAGAATAAACAAAGAACATTATACTAGAGCATGGCTGACACATTATACTAGAGCATGGCTGACACATTATACTAGAGCATGGCTGACACATGGCTGACACATTTTAGTGGCATCTACATGTCTCAGTGGCTCCCCCTCCTATCATCTGAATTTCATGATAAATAACAGGTCGCTAATTACCACAGTGTCACCCGAAACAGTGGCTAACTCCAAGATGGCTAACGCCAAGGTGACTAACGCCAAGGTGACTAACTGAGAGATTTATTGAAAGCGGTTAATATTTGTTTGAGTTACATGTATTGCGGTTATGACAAACAAATAATCGTCAAACTAAGGGGCATAACTCAGGTAAGTAAATGAGACGATTCTGGTTTTCAAACTCGTACAAGATACTGTGGGAACCAACTCATAAAATAAATTATTGAAATCGGTTAATATTTGTTCGAGTTATTGAGCTTTCTACAAAAAATTGGAGAGAAATCATCAATCTAAGGGGCATAACTCAGATAATAAAAAAACAGATGAAACTGGGTTTCGAACTCGTCCGAGATATTGTGGCAACCAAATCATAAACAAAAAATTATTGATATAGGTTAATATTTGTTCGAGTTATTGCGCTTAATTACGACCGTATTGGATGGATGGACGGACGGTGCTGATTTCTATAGTCCCCCGAAATCTGGGAATGGGTGATATTCAGTCATATTCGATGGGAGATCTGTATTAACTTAAGTTTGGTGGCAAAAAGGACTTTATTTATTTAATTAACATTTCAGATAGAGACAGAAGATGGAGAGTCAGTTGTTGGAGGTCGTTCAGTGCTCGATATGCCTGCGTGAGATGGAGGCCCCCACGGCGTTACCATGTCTTCATTCATTTTGCAGGGAGTGTCTCCTCACTCACATCAGAATCAACGCCCACGGGAAATTCAACTGTCCGACATGCAGGGTCCAAATACCATTACCGAGAAACTCCCTAGAGGGATTTCCAACTGATTTTAAAATCAACCGACTCAAGGAAATTATACACTGTGACCAGAAGCTCAGAGAGCGAGTGAAAATGTCGAAAACGAAATGTGGCGTCTGCTCCAGTGAACACAATGTTGATAAATATTGTGTTGATTGTGAGAAATTCTACTGTGTGATATGCGAGTATAAACACGGAACAAGCACGATTCTAAAGAACCACCACACTGTTAAGGTTACAGATGGTCTCTCTCTTCCCAGTAAGTTTTATATAGCTTCCTATGTTGTTTCAACATTTTAATTGTTTAAGGACCAAAACAAAAACAAAAACAAAAATTAATCTCATCCAGGACTGCAGTTCACACCTTTCTTATCAAAATGTTTATAAACGTTAAATATTGTTCTATAAAACTAAAATTTTAATCATAGTTTTATAAATATATTTGGTTTTTTGATTGAAACAATAATTAACTTCTTGGGAGAATGTCTATGGTTAGTTAGATTTATAGATTAAAAAATAAAAACTACTAATTATAACGATAACTTCTACCTATTTAATCAGGATAAGAGCAACTGTGCACTGTGAAGCTATTGTTTTTTTTTGTTATATACATTGTACATTACATTATGACAAATTGTAACAAAAAGAAATTATTAAAAAAAAAATGTTTTATAGTTTCCTGTGTATAAATTAATTAAAATAAATCGAGGACACCTGTCCGGGAAAGCATTCTAGCTAACAATTGGTATAATTTTATTTAGACTTTCTTATCACCTTCGCAGAACAGTTTTAGGAGCGTACAAAAAGCATACCCAGGAGAAATTTTAGCACCCTCAATAACAGCAAATTGCTTTTTAACTATTGATTTCACCGCGATTAAGATAAAAATAATCCACTTTATTATGCTTTAACCCTTTCAACCGAGTGCCTTGAATGTTAGACGTTAACTACCCAGGGATTGTAATGTAATCGCCCTTTTGGCGACGTTGCTTATTACGCTGCTGTCGCCAACAATAAATTCAATAATTAAAATTGTTTGTGAGATGTAATGTAATGTAATGTAATGTTATAATGGGATTTGTATAGCGCCTATCCCCGCGAGGGCTCTAAGCGCTTGTAATTACCCAGCTATTGAGTATTGCCAGTCTTGTGCCAACTGCCATTTTTTACAGGCACTTCACTAGAGCGGTCCCTATTTTTTATCTAAGGGTCACAACCTGGCACCAAATTTGAAACAGCATGTGGCTCTAAAGCACACACACCGCTTAATCTGACCAAGCCACTGTTACAAGTCCGACATTCTAACCACTGGGCTACTGAACTCCATGAGTTGTGGACATGTATAATATGTTCCAGCGATTTGCATTAGTTGGGATAAGTATATTATTATATGTAGATCGTAATTGGATAGTTTTCAAAAGACGCATTCCACAAGTACCAGCACTAAGTGAAAAATCTCTATGCCATAGTCTGTATGAAGAACATGCATGTAGGCCATCACCTGCACAAGTGAACTGAGTTCAATAAACACTAATAATTATTTAAATAGCGTGTCTATTGGAAATTTTGGATTGCTCAACGAGAAACAAGTGGTGTTCTAATTTCTATATTTAGAACTATTTTCTGGGATTATATTCTTCTCCTTTGCCGACGATAAAAAGAATTTCTCAAAATCTGCCTCTGCGCATGTGCCATGAAACTGACCCCCCCCCTTTGTCACCAATTTGGCTGCTAAAGTTAGAGGGATGTACATGTGATTCACTATAATGCAAAGTAGAAGCACAATTCTAGTTAATGTGTGCTTTGATCATGATATTTCTCAAAATATGCCTCGGTCACCAGTTTGTCTACCAATGTCATCACAACGGTAAACATGCGACTCATGCATGCAAAGGAGAAGTACATTTCTAGTTGATTGTGCGTTTACTGTAGTATATTTACATACACCTGATATCTCTTCCGATTTCCCCATAGCGTTACGGTAGACACACCCCTTATTCAATGCGTTCATAAACCTATGAACGTAAAGTGACGTCATTCCAGTGTCGTTCATAGGTTTATGAACACATTGGTCCCGGAAATCACCGGGGATTGTCGGAAATTACCGACTGCTTGAGTATCTAGTAGGTCCGGATTTGGCAAGAAATTTGTTTCGGTCTACAATCAGTGTTGTTGCTCAGTGTTACTGAGCGTTGATGTTAAAAAAAACGCGCTACTCAATAGAGTTTTATCATTTTCCTTGCCGCTACAAATATTCCCCCGAACCTCACAAATATATCATTATGGTAGAACGGCGTGTTGTCGATTTCTTATCCGCAGCCGAAACTTAATTGTTAGTTTCAGATATTAATCATTCTTGAAATCAACACGTCTACATTAGTTACTAGCTAAACAAGACATTTTGTCATATGTGTAAACTTTACTGTGAAATTGCGTTTCTTCCGTTCTCCATGAACGGATTCTCAAAATGTTTGGTTTTCCAAAAAACAAGGATTCGAACTGTCTGAACTGAACTCCATGCGTTCGTTTAAATAGATGAATAAATAGTGGGAAAGACATACAATCCTAGTTCATAATGAATTTAAGTATATAAATATAAATAATAAACGGCGGATTCAACGTGGTCATGGGTTTTGACCGCGTTAAAAAAATCAGCAAACTCTGCATGAACCCCTTCGGGGTTCATGCAGTTTGCTGATTTTTTCTCGCGGTCAAAACCCCATGACCGCATTGAAACCGCCGTTCATTTCTTATGTATTTCAGTGTCGAATATCATATGATTTCCGGACCGGCATTTTAGGTCTACCGGGTTATACAAATATAATGATTGGATTGGATTTCTGGTCTCTCGGGTTGAAAGAATTAATAGTCAAATAATATACACAATCTTCATTAATATCGGTATTGACAGGGGGCAGAACTCTATCTTGTTAGCACCCTCAATCACAGCAAATTGCTTTTCAACTATTAATTTCACTGCGAATTATGATCGAGTAATCCACTTTATTATGCTTTAAATAGACAAAATAATATACACAATCTTCAGTGGTATCTGTATTTTATTCACAAAATTACTATTTGAAGTCTTGAAGTCCGGATTTATAAAAATTAACATTGTTGTTGTTGTAATTGTGACCCGGAAAAGATAGACCATCTTTAACCAAGTTCAAAACCAAGCATGCAAATAGTGTGTCTGACATTTGCAGAATTAGGTCCCCAGAGAGGGAATTGTGTGATGCTATCTCACACAGAATGAGGTACCCAGAGGGTGAATTTAGTGATGCTATCCAGCACAGCAAACTAGCTAGCCATCATCAAATTCACCCTCTTGTGACCTGATATCTGCTTAGTTCTCATCTTCTGAAAAGTATCCATAGTCTCAAATTAACATTGTTTTTAGTTACTTTTCCCCTTCTGTTCAGTTTCCATATCCCCTAATTTGCAGAATATAAATCTGATCCTAGGTCTCCCATAGCAGTTGAGGCCTCAGCAGAATGAGGTTCCCTGAGTGTGAATGTGGTGATGCTAGCCCACCATGCGAGATAGCATCATTAAATTCACCCTCTGGGGACCTCATTCTGCAAATGACAGACACTCTAATTCAAGGCTTGTTTAAAACATTGCAGATTCAAAGCACAGAGTTTACAAAAAGCTAAGTCGGAGCGATTCAGAAGAGATGTGCAACATTCATCAAAGTAACTTGCTGAAATATCACTGCGAGGATTGCGACATGAATGTATGTGTCGTCTGTATTCTCACGACTCATAAGGGTCATAAGGTTAGAAATAACGTTTCCATGGAAACAAGAAGTCTCGTTGAATCTCATCAAGCATGTAGTGAACATATAGAGAACCAAATGAGACAATTGCATTCTGTGCTAAATTCGATGCTCGACGCTCAACATAAAATGGAGAAATGTCTAACTGAAACGAAGCATGAAATAAGACGTCATTCACAGCTCATGGTTCGTAAGATTCTCGAGAAGGAAGAAGGTATGATTGCTAATCTGGAGCGAGAATACTGGCAAGAAATGGAAGAATTCAACGCAGATCAGAAACTTTGTGAAGATGCCTTGCATAAATTTGAGATGTTGCTCCGACGACTCACGGAGGACATACACGAAGCGGACGTCAAACCGAGAATAATGAAACAGGTGCAGAGAGAGTAAAATAAGATTCTTTGTTTCTCGTTTAACCCTTTCATGACGGGAGCTGTGCTGGTGCAGTATTAAAGATCCTGTGCCAGTGCATTCTCTTATATGTGGGAGTCTCCCAGTAATATATAAACATGGATATGCAATGAGGGAAAGTTCATTTTCATGTCTATTTTGGGCACATTTCCATATTTTGGGCACAAAGTTTGCAGACTTAAAGTTGGGGGGAATATAAAGGCTGGTTCCACACAGACCAACTTGAATCCATACTTATATTAACACTCAACTGGCAGATTAAAAGAGCATTTAGTGCCTCTAATGATAGTCTGGTAGCATTTAGTGCCTCTAACGATAGTCTGGTAGCATTTACTGCCTCTAATGATAGTATGGTAGCATTTAGTGCCTCTAACGATAGTCTGGTAGCATTTAGTGCCTCTAACGATAGTCTGGTAGCATTTAGTGCCTCTAACGATAGTCTGGTAGCATTTAGTGCCTCTAACAATAGTCTGATAGCATTTAGTGCCTCAAACGATAGTCTGGTAGCATTTAGTGCCTCTAACGATAGTCTGGTAGCATTTAGTGCCTCTAATGATAGTCTGGTAGCATTTAGTGCATCTAACGATAGTCTGGTAGCATTTAGTGCCTCTAACGATAGTCAGGTAGCATTTAGTGCCTCTAACGATAGTCAGGTAGCATTTAGTGCTCTAACGATAGTATGGTAGCATTTAGTGCCTCTAACGATAGTCTGATAGTATGTAGTGCCTCTAACGATAGTATGATAGCATTTAGTGCCTCTAACGATAGTCTGGTAGCATTTAGTGCCTCTAACGATGGTCTGGTAGCATTTAGTGCCTCTAACGATAGTCTGGTAGCATTTAGTGCCTCTAACGATAGTCTGGTAGCATTTAGTGCCTCAAACGATAGTATGGTAGCATGTAGTGCCTCTAACGATAGTCTGGTAGCATTTAGTGCCTCTAACGATAGTCTGGTAGCATTTAGTGCCTCTAACGATAGTCTGATAGCATTTAGTGCCTCTAACGAAAGTCTGGTAGCATTTAGTGCCTCTAACGATAGTATGGTAGCATGTAGTGCCTCTAACGATAGTCTGGTAGCATTTAGTGCCTCTAACGATAGTCTGATAGCATTTAGTGCCTCTAACGATAGTCTGATAGCATTTAGTGCCTCTAACGATAGTCTGGTAGCATTTAGTGCCTCTAACGATAGTCTGGTAGCATTTAGTGCCTCTAACGATAGTCTGGTAGCATTTAGTGCCTCCAACGATAGTCTGGTATCATTTAGTGCCTCTAATGATAGTCTGGTAGCATTTAGTGCATCTAACGATAGTCTGGTAGCATTTAGTGCCTCTAACGATAGTCTGGTAGCATTTAGTGCCTCTAACGATAGTCTGGTAGCATTTAGTGCCTCCAACGATAGTCTGGTATCATTTAGTGCCTCTAATGATAGTCTGGTAGCATTTAGTGCATCTAACGATAGTCTGGTAGCATTTAGTGCCTCTAACGATAGTCTGGTAGCATTTAGTGCCTCTAATGATAGTCTGGTAGCATTTAGTGCATCTAACGATAGTCTGGTAGCATTTAGTGCCTCTAACGATAGTCTGGTAGCATTTAGTGCCTCTAATGATAGTCTGGTAGCATTTAGTGCCTCTAACGATAGTCTGGTAGCATTTAGTGCCTCTAACGATAGTCTGGTCGCATTTAGTGCCTCTAACGATAGTCTGGTAGCATTTAGTGCCTCTAACAATAGTCTGGTAGCATGTAGTGCCTCTAACGATAGTATGGTAGCATTTAGTGCCTCTAACAATAGTCTGGTAGCATTCAGTGCCTCTAACGATAGTCTGGTAGCATGTAGTGCCTCTAACGATAGTCTGGTAGCATGTAGTGCCTCTAACGATAGTCTGGTAGCATTTAGTGCATCTAACGATAGTCTGGTAGAATTTAGTGCCTCTAACGATAGTCTGGTAGCATTTAGTGCCCGAGAGCTTTCCGATGAATGGCAACAAGCCATATTTCCGACTAAACCATAATTCCATAATTCTGCTGTGATTAATTAAGACATTACTGTACGTGAATTGTTTATTTGCGGAGTCACCATATTCCATCACTTCCTTACAGGGTCCGTGCTGGACCGAAATTTACTTTTGCCAAATTATTTCCCAAATGAAAATATTTTTTGCGAAATTCTTTTAGAATTTGCCAAATGTTATCCCTGATAGTATCATTTTCTGCAACATTGATTGGATGTTATGTTTCGACACTCGCGGTTTGATCAACTTTTGATATTGATGGGAAAGCAGTTCGTTAATAATTATACTCGCATCTCTATTGTGGTTTATCATACAACAATAAACAAATCACCAAACAATAAAAGGTTGCTTCATCAGAAGGGAACATCACAAGAGGATTAGCTATATAAACACCACTATCACGCTAAAAACAGGTAATCCCTCCACCCAATCAATATTAATGCTATCAGTCTAACTGCATCTTAATGGAGGTGTTAACTTTTCCGAAAACATATAAAACACCACTGATATAATTCTATTGTAGTCTCCTAAAATGAATGGTATTGATTGACCGATATTTTTCAACTTTATTGAGGAATTAATAAATGACTTGACAAAACTTTTGCCAAATGAAAATATTTTTTGCCAAATGTGAATTATTTTTGCCATTGGCAAATTTGGCAAGTGGCAGCTCGAACCCTGCTTCCTTATTTAGATTTGCGCACATTGTACATCGATTGTGAGCAACTACAACTTACAAATCACAATACTATCATATAGTAAATTCATTATTTGGTATGTATTACTATATATAGGCTAGGAGAAAATACTAACTGGATTGAAAAATATTCATTTCTTTGCATGTACAATGATATTATGTACATGTTTTCTGTCTGATCATTTTCCAATCATGACGTAACCTGGATTAGCTGGATTTTGAACTGACAGTGGGTACAATGGGTTGATTACAATGAAATTTGGTGCGATTTGAATTTGATTGTTGATGGCGCCAATAATTTTATATTAGCCTCCCACAGCGCAACGGAACTCTTTCGTTGGACGATCTGGTAGTTACAAGTGTTTGTCTATAAACAAATGGTTCTGTAACGTTTTTGATGTTTGTTTACATAACAATGCAGACAAACATGACAATAACATGCAATGTACGCGATATTTATGATTGGTATAAGAACAAAATATGTCTAATATATAAAATTCTTTCTGTTTATCGCATTTTTTTAGCGGATGTGACTATTTTAACCCCTTAGCCAACAAAACGGCCAAAACCGGCCAAATAAAGCTTCAACAGCCTAAAATATCTTCGGTCTGTCTCAATAGAACCATACAAATATGGATATCATTGGAACCGGCTCCTTGACCACATTGTGATAGTTACAGTTATGCCCTGTGCCAATGCATTCTCTTATATATGCGAGTCGACCATAGGTCGCCTCGCATATATAAGAGAATGCATTGGCCTAAAAAAAATCTTTTTTTAACACTTTTTACCATTTTTTCTTACATTCTTTAACAATTTTATAATTTTTAATGTGTTAAGCCAATGCATTCTCTTATATATGCGAGGCGACCTATGGTCGACTCGCATATATAAGAGAATGCATTGGCACAGGGCCCTTCTGTTGGGTAAAGGGTTAACAGCAATACCCACTGCAAAAGCCGCCCGTATCTTTAATCAACAGTTATTATATTCACAGGTGCAGAGAATCGAGGTGAACAAGAAGCTAGAGAAGACATATAAGAAGTTCATGAAATTCATTCCCATTGAATCGGTGGCGTACGGAATGCTCTCCAGGCTGAATAGGGTGGAGTCTGTTTGTGACCAATCAGGTTGTGACGACGATATTAAGAATGTGTTCGTTGACTCGTTACTGGAAAACAGAAGATTTACGTTGACCCCAATGGAAGACAGAGATTCACGAGAGAGTCGGGAGCCTCATGGTGCGAGGTTAAAGAAATATTCACCCTTTCATGGTGGGAGCTGATGCAGCATTATAGATCTTGTGCCAGGGCATCCTGTTATATATGCGAATCTCCCATAGGGAGCCTCACAAATATAAAAGAATGCACTGGCTTACGGGGTCAAGGTAAATATTGTGAAGCCAATGTATTCTTTAATTTTATATATGTGAGGCTCCAATACGAGACTATCATATATAAGAGAATGCATTGGCACAAGGTTTTCGCAAAATTTCAGGAAGCTCCAGTCATGGAAGGGTTATATAGCCGTGTCAGTGATAGGACCATCATTGACAAATATATCATATACCTGAATAACGATGCATAATTAATTCACTATTATTTATTTATTATATCTATTAAATTATCTTTTCTTTTAAATCATTCATTTTATTATGATCCTAGAATGATAATAATTTATAAATATATATCTCGCTCATATGTGGAGTTTTGTATTTCTCGACATAGACAGAACACAATTAGGCATCTTATAATTAATTGAAAATGTTTTTTAAAAAGACACAGTGCTATACTTCATGAAGATTCTAGATTATGATGTAAGTTGTGTTCTGTATTTATACCACACCACGTGTTGGATAAGTTTAAATCTGTGACTACCATTGATACTATAACTATATTTATTGTGATTTACGTCTGATGAACAACCGGAAATTATCATTATCTATGCAACAAAAAAATATTTAATTACAAAAAAACATTTGCCCATGTTGTTCAGTATTAATAAGACTTCTCTCCAAACCGTACTATCAGTCATAATAATTTTTATATATTTTTATTTGCAAAATATGATTTCAAGTGAATATTTGAGACTTGCATTCACCAGTAATCATGTGAAATAATTAGGGGATAAACATGTGTTTTCTGTGTGATTTTGGAATGTTTAACCCTTTGAGTGCCAGATCGATTTTTGTATCAACCCATATACCCTGTGCCAATGCATTCTCTTATATATGCGAGTCGACCATAGGTCGCCTCGCATATATAAGAGAATGCATTGGCCTAACAATTATTATTATTATTTTTATTTTTTTTACAATTTTTTACAATTTTAATAATTTATTCTTATATTCTTTAACAGACTTATTTTGTAGGTTTAGGGCCGATTTCATCGGCCCCTGGCACTCAAAGGGTTAACGGTGGGTCTACGATGGAAAATGCGAGGAGCCAGTAAAAACATGTATTTTTCACTGGAAAACCCACCGATAAATGTCCCAAAATCACACCAGACAGCATGCTTATCCCCATTCTAATTCACACCGACTTAAAAATCATACTATATAGACATAAGAATCATACTAAATAGACATAAGAATCATACTAAATAGACATGAGAATCATACTAAATAGACATAAGAATCATACTAAATAGACATGAGAATCATACTAAATAGACATGAGAATCATACTAAATAGACATAAGAATCATACTAAATAGACATAATAATCTGCTGAAGAGTTGCTGAACTGGACACGATTGACAGTTTACAAATAATCCATATTACTTCCTCCAAGAAATTATACTCCGCTCCATGAGGATATAGGTCCTTATTTCAAATAGAAATAAACCGAGCAATCCGATGGAATCCATGAAATCCATTGACTCAATTCTATAGCACACCAATTTGACATCAGATATGTATAAGTTGTATCAATAAATAATATTTCCTTAACAGAATATGTATCGTCTAATAAGTATCTTGGACACTGATCTATTGGTTATTTTTCATGCTTAGCAATTCACAGAAGCTCTAAAAAAACGTTACATATCCATAGGTAATGAAATGGTACAAAATACCTACAGTATGTTTTCACGCACTTTTCAATCGAAAGTATTCTTACTAACCACGTGCCCGCTATTTCTTATAAAGGGAACAATAAGGTAAGTTTGTCCTCTTTTTTTATTAATGAGTTTTAAAAAAAAAATTACCTCCTCCCCATGGTGTTCAGTCTTAATAAGACTTCTCTCCAAACCGTACTATCAGTCATAATACCAGGTGAAATTGAGAATAATTGAGATATTAATGGTTTGTTTTATATATTTTTATTTGAAAAATAATGATTTCAAGTGAATATTTGAGATTTGCATTCACCAGTAATCATGTGAAATAATTAGGGGATAAACAAGTTGTCTGTTGTGATTTTGGAATGTTTATCGGTGGGGTTTACAAGGAAAAATGCAGTTTTACTGCCGCCGTGAAGAGCCGGTAAATCATATATTTTTCATCTGAAAACCCACTGATAAATGTCCCAAAATCACACCAGACAGACAGTTTATCCCCATTCTAATTCACACCGACTTAAAAATCATACTATATAGACATATAGACATAATACTGAACTGGACACGATTGACAGTTTACAAATAATCCATATCACTTGCTCCAAGAAATTGTACTCCGCTCCATGAGGATATACAGCACTGCTCAAATTAAGTGACCTTTTTTAACGAGGTGTACATGCGTTAATACCGCGGTGCAATACCGCGACATACCGCCAATTCGCGGTTGCACTATCACGCGCGTACCACAGTACCACTGCGATGTTTGCGGTACCACCTCACTACCAGCGGTAACGAATGTTGGTACCGCGGTGGCACGCGGTAATGCACCGCATAAACGCGGTGACATTACCACTATGCGGTAGCGTTTTTGTAACGAGGTTAATGACGGGATTCGATGTCTGACCGTCAATATTCCAAAATAGGACAGCCGTTCTCACGATCTCCGTCCATGATTGTGTACCGCGAAGTGTATTATTAAATTATTTAAATAGATGAAAGCCGAGTATCGGGAAATATACCAGGCTTCCAGATTAAGTAAAGGTAAGTATAAGTTACTTTGAGAAAGTAATTTTTAAATTAAATGTGAATATTATAATATTATAATAACACTTCTAGTCTTGTTTTATTGCCCAAAAACCCCGTGAATTACACTATTTTGTGAGCAGTGTGGGTTATCGGGAAGGGAACAAATGATTTCGGCCTGTTTAGACAGCTCGGTAAATCCCGTATATATAGTCTATATCAATGTTCAGATGTACGTGATCCCCAAATTGAATGATAACGATAATATCTAAATAGTTCTCAGAATATAATATAGTTGTTAACTTTATTGACATTCATTAACTTCAAATCACAAACACCATTTGTTCGTATAAAGGGAATTATTGTCCTAGCAATAAAAGACACAAAGTGGAACTGCCGTATATCCAGGGAAAACAAATACATTCTGTGCAAAAGCACGTGTCACTGATTACATCATACTCCAGCTGGTATATACTCTGTTAATATAGGAAACGGGACACTTCAGATGTCGTCATGTCTTTTTATAACTGGCCTCAATGGGTGAAATAAATATTTGTGTTTTGTTGATGGTGCTATCAGTAAAACTATACACGTGACGCGCGAATAGCTGTTTTGTGTTTTGGACACTTGTATTAGCATTACTTCAATGCGTCCGTTTAGCTTACATAATGATCGTAGAAGGTAGTTCAGATATTTATTGATCTATTTTGGTATTGCGAATAATATGTGTATTTTGGGGAGCAAACCGCCACGTGGCTTTAAGCAGACAAGGCTCATTCGATCTTTAAAATGTTGTGCACGTATTAAATAGCTATTTATAAATATTTGTCGCACAAAAGTGAGACAAACGCTCTTTATTGCTACCATATCGGAAATCACTTTCCAACACCATGAATGTTTTTCTTCCGAATCACGATTAGATAGGAATAGGTGATATAATTTATACTGCGACCCACTGAGAACTACAAGTGCACGCGCCCTCGCCAAAAGTTGCAATTTCACATCAATCAATGCCGCCCGACACACACACTCGTGAGCTCAATGAATGTTCATGTAACAAAATCAAAGACTGATTTGACAACGTTGTGTCTTTCAATGTTTGGTGTTTTGCGTGTGTCTTTTGTCGCGCACATTGGTGCATGACATGTGCCACGCTTTCTTAGTTATCCATTTTATTCCCACCGACAAGAAATCTCGAGGCGCAAATGTTTGTAAATTGCTTTACTATTTCACGCATGCGTACAATCGTACGTCTTGACGACAATATACTATTTACACGCCGATTATGTTTGGCATTTGAACAAACTATAGATTTGAACGAATATGAATATTTCTGCAATGAACGCTGCCCTTGCCTCTAAGACTAAAATCGGACTATTACTAATGCACCGTCCCCACTGGTTTCGACCAAATTCAGATAAATGGAGGATTTACTTTTCCAATTTTATAAGAAATTTAGATTTCGGAAACACAAACAAAACAAACAATTCCGCATTAGTGGAAACCTATATAGGAATCTGGTGCGTAAATCGTTTGACGATATGTAAGATAGATGCCAACAACAAAACTATTACTCCACGATGCTTTGCATAATCGCCGTAAGCAATTATAGCTGAGTTCAAAAACCACCGACGTGGTTAAAAAATATTATTATAATCTGATTTTCTGGTAAATATATTTCATATATATACATGACATGAAATTAAACGTGATGTACGTGTAAATTTGTAATATGTTACATGTAAACCTGACATGTTCATGTACTTTGCCCATATGTACTCCAATTGCATTATTATTCAGTTATATTCATTACGTATACTTAATTACCGGTATGTGCAGCTTACAGGTATTCATTCAATACAAAAGTTATTCATAATCATTTACCCACGATGTGAGGCATTGTTTCCGACGTGTTCTCTCTCCGCGGTGGAGCGCCGTTAGCAGTAAATTGAAAGCGGTCACGAAAAAAATAACATGGTGTACGGCGGTAACGACCACCAATAACGCGGTGACCTGCGTTAACCAACCGTAAAAATACCGTACCGGTACCGCGGGTCAACCGCCCTCCGTCGCGGTACAGAATGATTACCGCGGTATTTTGGTGGTATCACCGCGGTAAGTACCGACCCATAACCTCGTTAAACAGGTCGCTTAATGAGAGCATAGCTGTAGTTCCATATTTCAAATAGAACTTACAAGTTTGATTAAGGTTACGTTGAGTTATGTGTATACTAACCGGGCGATACTCTTGACAAGTTGATTGGTTAGAATAAGGTTACGTTGAGCTATGTATATACTAACCAGGCGATAGTCTTGACAAGTTGATTGGTTAGAATAAGGTTACGTTGAGCTATGTATATACTAACCGGGCGATACTCTCGACAAGTTGATTGGTTAGAATAAGGTTACGTTGAGCTATGTATATACTAACCGGGCGATACTCTCGACAAGTTGATTGGTTAGAATAAGGTTACGTTGAGCTATGTATATACTAACCGGGCTGTAATCTCGACAAAAGCTGATCAGTTCTGCTGCTTCCCGGGATGAATCCACAGTCATTGGGTCCAACATCGTTGGGAAATAGCACCCCATATGACCTGCTGTCGAAGGTTGATTCTCCTGGACCACTCTCTTGAATAATATTACTGAAGGACTTCATCTGTAAATCAAATCCATAAGTGAGAAAAAACAAGAGGTTGCATCCTCAAAATCAAATATTAAGGAATAAATCTACTCCTTTTAAATAATATTAAAACAGTTATTGTACAATATTAATCTTAGTTTGTATATAATGTTTCTTCTACTCCTTTTAACCCTTTACCCAACAAACCGGCCAAATAAAGCTTCAACAGCCTAAAATATCTTCGGACTGTCTCAATAGAACCATACAAATATGGATATCATTGGAACCGGCTCCTTGACCACATTGTGATAGTTACAGTTATGCCCTGTGCTAATGCAATCTCTTATATATGCGAGTCGACCATAGGTCGCCTCGCATATATAAGAGAATGCATTGGCCTAAAAAAATATTTTTTTACGATTTTTTCTTACATTCTTTAACAATTTTATAATTTTTAATGTGTTAAGCCAATGCATTCTCTTATATATGCGAGGCGACCTATGGTCGACTCGCATATATAAGAGAATGCATTGGCACAGGGCCCTTCTGTTGGGTAAAGGGTTAAATAATATTAACATAATATTAACAGTTATTGTACAATATAAATCTTAGTTTGTATATAATGTTTCTTTTCACCGATCGAACTAATATCTTGCTTCCCAATGATTGTTATCGAAAAGATCCTTGAATTCTTTCAGAGATTTGGCCTCAATGACAGATTCAGGCAACGTATTCGAGGCAGATACAACTCTTTGCGAGAAAAAGAATTTACAAACATCCTTATTATCTTGGTGTTTTTGAAGTTTCATAGAATGTCCACGTGTTCCCCTATATAGAGCATCTTTAAATTATTTCCTCTTTTCGAAATTATATTGATCATAAATTTTTTTTAAACTTTACTCCCATCTAGAAATGATCCTGAACATGTCTGTAATTTTTCAAAACATTTTGATAATAAATGTCGACTGGAGGGTGTTCCATGGATTCAAATGTGAAATCAATGATGGCTGCTAGCAGCCATGTTTAAAACATTTGAAACTAGAGATCACCCCGAAGATCCAAATGAAGTTTGGGGATGATCTGATGTGATGTGACTAGTAGTGTGTGCTAAAGGATTTAGTCATACAAAGGGTAAAATCCAAGATGGCCACCATGTTTCAAAACATAATTCAGAAAAAATGGTAAGCAAGTCTGCAAATAGCATGTCTGTCATTTGCAGAATGAGGTGTCCAGAGGGTGAATTTAGTGATGCTATCCCGCACAGTGAGCTAGCATCACCAAATTCACACCTCATTCTGCTTAGGCCTCATCTGGGAAGTATCTACAGTATCAAATTAACATTGTTTTTAGTTTTCCCTTCTGGGAAGTTTCTATATCCCCTAATTTGCAGCAGATAAAATGCATAATCGAGGTGCCCAATGGGTGAACATCACCAACTTCAACTGGGGAACTTCAATCTGATCATAGGTCTACCATAGCAGTTGAGTGCCTAAGCAGAATGAGGTTCCCAGAGGGTGAATTTAGTGATGATAGGATCTATATGAAGTTTGGTGACAATCGAATGAGGGATGTGGCCTGCAGGGTGTGTCAAATGAGTTAGTGATGCAAAGAGTAATATCCAAGATGGCTACTGGCAGCCATGTTTTTCAATAGCTGCCATCTAGAGGTGATCCCAAACATGCCTGTGAATATTCCAAACATTTCGCCAAATGTCGGCTGCAGGGCGTGCTAATGGATCCAAGTGAAATAAAAAATGGCAACTGATGGCCGTGTTTTAAAATGAACAAATGGTAAGCTCCCATCTAGAGGTCAACCCGATGATCCATATGAAGTTTGGTAATGATTGGATGTGGGATGTGGCCTGTAGGGTGTGCTAACGGAAATTGTTGATGAACGCCCCCACGCTCCGATGGATGCCAACCCATGACAATAGCTCAAGCATGACTTTGTCAAGTTAACCCTTTACCCAACAAACCGGCCAAAACCGGCCAAATAAAGCTTCAACAGCCCAAAATATCTTGGGTCTGTCTCAATAAAACCATACAAATATGGATATCATTGGAACCGGCTCATTGACCACATTGTGATGGTTATAGTTATGCCCTGTGCCAATGCATTCTCTTATATATGCGAGTCGACCATAGGTCGCCTCGCATATATAAGAGAATGCATTGGCCTAAAAAAAATCTTTTTTTAACACTTTTTACCATTTTTCTTACATTCTTTAACAATTTTATAATTTTTAATGTGTTAAGCCAATGCATTCTCTTATATATGCGAGGCGACCTATGGTCGGCTCGCATATATAAGAGAATGCATTGGCACAGGGCACTTCTGTTGGGTAAAGGGTTAAGCTAATAAATGGGTAGAAATTTGTACAACAAGCAAGGTAATGTCTTTCAGGTGGCACCGTTCATTCCATATATTATTTTATATATCAGAATCTAAATAAAAAGTAAACAGGTTTCATTGCTCAGAAAATGAAAGAATTAAATTGTGATGGCAGATCTCTATACATGATAACAGTGAAATTATTATAGGTTTCATGGCTCAGAAAATGAAAGAATTAAATTGTGATGGTAGATCTCTATACATGATTACAATTAAATTCTTACCTCTTCTACAAAGTCTTTCATTTCCTCATTAAGTTCATCTGTAAATTATAAATTATTTCAGTTGAGATATAATATCAATCACTGAAACAATGCCGCCGTTTGTTAAACGATTATTATCAAGAACATTAGAAAAATAGCAGGAATTTCTTCTTATTTTCATTAACAGTCCTCAAGTGTTAGTAAATACGAACTGTAACATTAAGGCATGTGTACGCTTTCAGGAAGGAACAGTAACTCTAAAATACAGATAACACTGATTATGATCAGTCGTGGTGAGCTGTGTATTTATTTCCTCATTAAATTATGGCAGCACTCAAGTCACCTTATATTATGTTCTGGGTTATTAACCAATGCACTGGGCAGCATTAACCCTTTGAGTGCCAGGGGCCGATCTCATCGGCCCTAAACCTACAAAATAAGTCTGTTAAAAAATATAAGAATAAATTATTAAAATTGAAAAAAAAATTGTTAAAAAAACAAAACAAAAAAATGTTAGGCCAATGCATTCTCTTATATATGCGAGGCGACCTATGGTCGACTCGCATATATAAGAGAATGCATTGGCACAATGATGCTTTAGTATAGAAAGGTTTAATCATTACAGTACCTACCATCAGCGTCCTTTGGCATCGCATGAGTGAAGTTTATAACACCACCCTTCTTGATATCCTCCTGCAAAAGAAAAAAAAACATCAGTTTAACACAAATTTATTTTTTAACTTTATTGCATGTACAAATTCCCAAAAAGAATCTAACAAAACTTTGAAAAGATTACTGAAAATGGATTATATATGACTAATCGAATGGACTGAATTTCTTATTTTTGCGACCAAATTGCCCCCAGCGGTGTGAACCAAGAACATGGTAATGGGGTGATTTGGTGTCAAAACAGTTGAATGGTCAGACATTCTGATAGTTGGATTTTCCAACAAAAATGTTGTGCAAATACATGTGTATTTGTTTTTAGCCCAAAAATAATTTTTTTTTCATAATTTCGGAAATTGTTTTTTTGTTCATACTTTCAGCCAAATTGTCAAATTTGTACTTCAATGTTAAAGTTGGATAATTTCCAATCAAGGATTAATCGTATCAGTAAGTAGTACATGTAGTAGTAATTACCTTTAACTATCTTATTTTAGTGATTGCCCTGAAATTGTTTCGTATGAGCTCAATCTGAACTGTAGATTTATTTTATTATAATTATTATTTACCTTTAACTTTGTTCTTATTTCCATGCCCTTCACTACAGCGTCATTCTGAAATCAAGTTCAACAGCTGATTTAAAAGTAACTTTAGGACAAACTCTAAGACACATTTCATAGGGACTAAAAAAAGGCCTTTGTTTCCATTAATGGACTGAACAAAAATATGGGTAGGTGGGCA